>OY757024.1:8739073-8754073 GCA_963580285.1 Lucinisca nassula | reverse complement strand
AGGTTTAGATTAAACTTGAAGAAATAGATTGGGCTGCATGATGCAGAGTACTGGTAAAACCGCATAGGAATCTACATGTCCAAACAACAACAAAAAAAACAAAAAACAAAGGGATTGGACAGTATTAGATCCTCTCCCTGCAATATTATGAGTACATGGTTTGTCAAAATATATTCCAACACAATCCATCAAACAGTCTTTCTCTCATACAGCGGTGGCGTCACCATTATGCTAATATGACCACACAAAACCCACTTTATATAGAGAAAACGGGGGTCTACATGCAGGGTACGGTTCCCGCCCCAAGATATAAGCCCTGGGTACTCGTTAGAACTGCCTCAATGAGGCAGTTCTAACGAGCACACACAACTCATGCTCCGTGCTAAAACAAGAAAGAGATCTTCTTGCATGTGCATCCGCGAAGGCTGATCCGTGTTCGCTCTTATCACATGGACGTCTATTGATTTGTTTGATTTATTTGATTTGAGGTTAAACGTCCCCATCAACAATGTATAGGTCATTTTGGAGACGTTGCTTCCAACTTTGTGGGACTTTTACCCGACATTGAGATGAAATGACATCTCAAGCGCTGTCGCCCAATGAAACCAATAGGGTTTATAAGCATGGACGGTCCGACTCGCATCACTTTGCCTGGGCAGGCTTTGATCCTCTAAGCGGTGGCTTACCTGTACTCGTGTGCTGTCGGTTTCAGCTCAGCTTGGAAGCATCATGCAGCCCATATATTTTTTCAAGCCCCGATTGGTGGAGGCAAGGACGTCCATTGATACAGAGCCTCTTCATGCGGTCAGAGGGTTGTACTCTGCTCCCGAGGTTATTGTATAATCCTTTTTTCATGCTTATCTCACAGAAGAACCGCTTTGGAACGGTCAGTGTAAAGAATTTCACAAAGGGGCCAAAACCGACCCTACGCGACCGCAATCCTCGCCCCCACTTCCGTCGCGATTTAGACAAATAATTTGTTAAGTTACCTAACTCAACAGTGCAACATCTCCGAGAACACAAAAGTCAAACAACCGCAGAGATGAAACAACGGTGAGGACTCGACAGCAAGAAACCACTGAAATGCTGGATCAAAAGAAAACCAACAGTTAAGACACCGGTGGGGTCGTCCAGAGACAGAGCATCATGCACCAACCAACATTACATAAAATTAAATTCTAATTCTCGGTAAGCTTTACGCTGGACCCGTCATAGAATCTGAGGCCTGACCCACCGGCGTGCAATTATAGAGGGAAGCAAAGTTGTCGACCGTGATTGGGGTAACTACCATGCATGCAGTCTGTCGTATACCATTTATGTTGTACCCAATCGAAGAATGGTTTAGAAGCCTCTGTGGTGTAGTGGTTATGCTACTCGCCTGATAAACCAGGGATTGCAGGATCGATCCCCGGCTTCTCCAGACTTTCGGATGAGTCTTTAAACCGAGGTTCCGTCTCCGTAGGACCTTAGCTATTGATGGGACGTAAAACTGAAAGACTCACTCACTCACTCACTCGAAGAATGGTTGTACGAAATTGGGTGTTGAAGTCATTGCAAGTATATGTGTTTCTGAATTTATATATTAAGTCACCTTAAAATTCGGGTTCCGATAGACCTTGTTGCAGAAGAGATTTAAGTCCAACATTGAATTTTGAAATTAAATCGGAATGACGCCTATAAAATGTTGAAAAGGCTTTGCGTAGTGTATGATACCGATAACCCTGATTAAGAAGTTTAGCAGTTAACAATTTATTACGAGTGCTGAAGTCGGTTACATGACTAGACACACAGGCAAATCGAATTAATTGTGAAATATAAATGCCATAGGATGTCACACGATAAACATCACCATCCAAGAAAGGAAACAATCTCAAAATCAAAATCATCGCTTTTATCATAAATTTTGCAAGAAACAAACCCATCTACAATAGATAGATGTAAATTAAAAAAAAACGGGGCCTCGGTATCAGAAGCATTTGCTTTATTTAAGTTAAGTTCTGGGGGGTAAATTTGACTGATCAAACCATCGAAATAGGTATTGTGAATATGTAATAAATCATCCAAATATCTAGAAGTCGAGCTAAAGGCTTCAATGATTTCAGATTGGTTTTGAACGGAAAGGGACATCATGGAGTCTCTTTCATAACAAAACAAGAACAGATCAGCCACAAGGGTTCGCAATTTGTACCCATGGAATACCCACAATTTGTGTGAATAACATAGTACCAAATCTTATGTAAATATTGTCAAGTAGAAAGGTGAGAGCTTTACACACTTTCTGACATGACCATACAGTATAATTTTTATGCTCTTCAGAAGCGAAAAAAGCATAACTTACATTACATTAGAGTGAGACTTCTCTGTGAAATGTCCATTCAATTAAATCATTTAGTTTTTCTTTTATAAGATTGTGAGGAAGTGTATTGTAAAGGATTGGAACACCATATGTAGACAAACTTGAAGCATGGAAACGTCTCGATTTCAATTTATTTAAAACTTCATTAGATTTTTTATGGACCAAAATAGATTTCTCTCTGATCTTCCAAAGAGCCTTCATATTTGGCATGTGGGCTCCTTGTGACAAGGGCTTCCCACCCACACAAAAAACAATTGACTTGTGACCTTGACGTTGGCCTGTGACCTACTTTAAAGAAAAAAATGAAATTTGGTCATTACTTTTGAACCGTTTCACATTGAGCCTTCATATTTAGCATGTAGCTTCATTTTGATAAGAGCTTTCCGTCCATACAAAAATTTGACCTGTGACCTTGACCTTGACCTGTAACCAACTTTTAAGAAAAAAAACCAGTGCTTCAGCTGAAGTGCACGACCCGCCGGATGCTTTTAGCTTTATGAGTGTTACCACATATGGGTATGGCGGCCATTTTGGTCATGTGACCTGAACCTAAAACTGTTCCCCCAATAAATGAGCCTTACCGTAAGGAGCAAAAATATATCTTATACTTTAGTACTGTATTCTGAATCGTTTGCAGGATAAAATGCATTCTCACTTTTCCAATACAAAAGCATATGTGCCAAAGTTTGACCTTGGCACAAAGAAGGTCAATGTCAACCCAGGGTCCCCAGTCCATTGGTTAGATCTCATTGATATCTATCAGTATGCCAAAAATTGTTTAAATATTCCAAGCGGTTAAGTCACTATCACCAATTTTCACAAACGGGTTACGGACGGACCCAAAGAAGGTCCAGGTCAACCCAGGGTCACCATTTTAGCAATTTATGATGGGCCTACGTCCCAGATGCTATTTATCAAGTTCCGTGGAATTCTGCCCAGTGGTTCTGGAGAAGACTATTTTTGAAGGGTTTTTACCATATATGGCTTGGCGGCCATTTTGGTCATGTGACCTGGACCCCATGAGCAAATTTTGGTTTCCCTATCCCACAGAGGCTCCATATGAAATTTGACTTCAATCGGCCCAACGGTTTCCGAGGAGAAGCAGTTCGAAAATTTTCACATTTTTCGCCTCGGCGAGGCTATACTAAATGGAATGTAATGTTTCGCAGGTTCATTGGTTAGATCTCATTGATATCTATCAGTATGCCAAAAATTGTTAAAATATTCCAAGCGGTTAAGTCACTATCACCAATTTTCACAAACGGGTTACGGACGGACAGACAGACAGACCATATATGGCTTGGCGGCCATTTTGGTCATGTGACCTTGACCCCATGAGCAAATTTTGGTTTCCCCCATCCCATAGAGGCTCCATATGAAATTTGACTTCAATCGGCCCAACGGTTTTCGAGGAGAAGCAGTTCGAAAATTTTCACATTTTTCGCCTCGGCGAGGCTATACTAAATGGAATGATATATTACGCAAGTTCATTGGTTAGATCTCATTGATAGCTATCAGTATGCCAAAAATTGTTTAAATATTCCAAGCGGTTAAGTCACTATCACCAATTTTCACAAACGGGTTACGGACGGACAGACTGACAGAATGACCGAATGGCAGAATGACACGGTGATTTAAGGGCACTCTAAGAAATCAACCGACTTCAGTCGGTTGCTTTTTCTGCGGGTCGTGCAATAGCATTGGCCATAATTTTAACCGTTTCACTTAGAGCCTTCATATTTGCCACGTAGGTTTCTTTTGACAACGGCTTCCGCTCATACCAAAAATACCTGTGACTTTGTACTTGACCCTTGATTCACTGAAAAGAAAAAAAAAATGCATTTGTCATAAATTTTGGACCGTTTCAGATAGAGCCTTCATATTTGGTATGTAGGTTTCTTGTGACAAGGGCTTCCCACTCATGCAAAAACGCTTGACCTGTGAGCATGACCTGTGACCTACTTCAAAGAATAAAAGAATAAAATAACATTAGTCATAACTTTTTGAACCATTTCAGATAGGGGCTTCATATTTGGCATGTAGGTTCGAAGTGATAAAGGCCTTCCAATCATACAAGATATTTTGATTTGTGACAGTGACCTTGACCTGTGATCTACTTTAAAGAAAAAAATGACCTTGCCCGAGGACATGTAACATTTTGTTTCACATCTCCAAAATGGCTACTTTTCAGATTAATATCTGTGATATTTTTCTTATCTACACCGCAAATATTGGTTGTGGGTGCTAGTGTAAGAACCGCCTCATTGAGGCGGTTCTAACGAGTACCCACAACCTATGTCTTGGAGCAGAAATAAGAAAAATAATGTTTATCCCCGTAAACCCAGTTTTCTCTGGTTAACGTGGGGCTTAGAGACGGACTTGTTCACGTGATGGATTTGCAAATTGCGTAAGGCAGATTGCTTCTAGACACGAAATCAAGTGCGTTTTCTAAGTACTCGTAGACTATAGTTAGTTTTTCGAGATAAGAAAATAAGTACTGTAAGCCCCCATAAACCTATTTTACGACGTTGTTGAGTTTCTTTTTTCACTTTCCCCATATATGCCTGGCGTACCATTAAAGTGGTCTTAGGCAAACAGTGTAGCTTGATCAGACGCCGCAAAACGCGGCGTCTGATCAGGGTCTACACTGTTTCTTGAAGAACTTGTTTATTGTAAATCTTACAATCCCCTGAAATTGGAAATGAGCTTATCCTAAGTGAAATTTGGGTTTGCCCGAGAATTATAAAACAGACACAAAGGAATAACAACAATAAACAAAAATGCTGAAAACAATAAACATACGTCAGCCTGCTAATAGCTGTCTGTCCTATGCTTAACTGATTTTTGTTTGAATTGAGGTTTTACGTACCCGTCACCACTATTTAGATCATTTTGGAGACGTTGCTTCCAATTTTGTGGGACTTTAATCGACATTGAGAGGAAATGACATGTCAAGCCTTGCCGCCCAAACAAACCAAAAGGGTTAATATGTAAGGACGGTCCGACTCCACCACTGTGGCTGGGCAGGCTTGGACATGTAGACCCCTATGCGGTTTACCAGTACTCTTGTACGGCCGGTTTCACCTCTGCGTGGAAGCACCATGCAGCCCAGTCTATTTCTTCAAGCCCCGATGGGCGGGGCCGGGCAATTTGCGCTAAACTGAAAATAAATAAATCAGGTCGCCCCCCTACAGCATATAAATCACATAATCTACATGGGAGTTACGGTCTTTTGTTCTTCAAATAATGCTGAAATAAGCAGTTTCCGGACTCTACAGTCTAGGTGTCCCAACCGATTTCAACCAAACTTCATACATAGCTTTGCATTCATGAGACCTGGGACGAGTTAGATCATCGTCAAAATCCGACTCGTATCATGGGAGTTACTGCCATTTGTTCTTTAGAAATTGCTGAAATTAGCCGTTTCCGGACTCTACGGTCTATGCTTCCAAACCGATTTCACCCAAATTTCATACATGGCTTTGCATCCATGAGACCTCGGACAAGTTCGATCATCGTCAAAAGCTGACGCGTATCACATCATCAACTTCATACATGGCTTTGCATCCATGAGACCTCGGAAAAGTTAGATCATCGTCACAATGTGACGGGTATCGTGGGTGTTACTGTCCTTTGTTCTTCAAATAATGCTTAAATTAGCCGTTTCCGGACTCTACAGTCTGTGTTTCCAAACGGATTTCAACCAAACTTCATACATGGCTTTGCATCCATGAGACCTCGGACAAGTTCGATGATCGTCAAAATCCGACGCGTATCACAGGAGTTTTGGCCCTTTGTTCTTTAAAAAGTGCTGAAATTAGCTGTTTCCGGACTCTACATTCCGTGTTTACCCACCGATTTCCACCAAGTTTGATACCTGTCTTTGCATCCATGAGACATCGGACGACTTTGCTCATCGTCAAAATCCGATGCGTATCACAGGTGTTACAGCCCCTTGTTTATGAAATTTTTGTACATGTTCCTCATTTGCTCAAAAATTCTTGGTTGTTCAAAAAATTTATTATCACTTGCTCATAGCGGGGGTATTTTAGTAGTTATCGAACGACAGCTCAATCTAGTTTGCAGCTCACCTGAGCACGAAGTGCTCATGGTGAGCTATTGTGATCGGTCAATGTCCGTTGTCCGTCGTGTGTCGTGCGGCGTCAACAATTTGCTTTAAATGCTAACAACTCCTAAACCCTTTGGCCAATTTCAATCAAATTTCACAGGAATGTTGCTTATGTGACCCTCTTCCAAAATAGCTAAACTCGTTCCGCTCCAATGAACAAGATGGCCGCCAGAGCTAAAAATAGAAATATCTTTAAACGACAACTCCTCCTATTATCTTGGTCCAGTTTGATTCAAACATCACAGGAATGTTGCCTAGGTGGCTCCCTACCAAAAGCTAAAATCGTTTAGCGTCGATAAACAATATGGCCGCCAGAGCTAAAAATAGAAAAATCTTTAAACGACATCTCCTTCTGTACCCTTGGGCCAAATTAATTCAGACTTCATAGGAATGTTGCTTAAGGGACTCTCTACTAAAATAGCTAAAACTGTTCTACTCCCACGAGCAAAATGGCCGCTAGAGCTAAAAATAGAAAAATGTAAATTTGTTTTAAACGCAAACTCCTCCTAAACCCTTGGGCCAATTTGATTCAAACTTCACAGGAATGTTGCCTACTTGACTCCCTACCAAAATAGCTAAAATCGTTTCGCCCCGAAAAAAATCTATAAACGACATCTCCTCCGGTACCCTTTGGCCAATTTCATTCAAACTTCACAGGAATGTTACCCAGGTGACTCCCTACAAAAATAGCCTAAATCATTCCGCTCTGATGGACAAGATGGCCACCAGAGCTAAAATTAGAAAAAAAAATCTTCAAACGACAACTCCTCCTGTACCCTTAGGCCAATTTCATTCAAACTTCGTGGGAATGTTGCTTAGATGACCCTCTACCAAATTAGCTAAAACGATCCCGCTCCAATGAATAATATGGCCACCAGAGCTAAAAATAGAAAAACATTGTAAATTTGCTTCAAATGCAAACTTCTCCTAAATCCTCAGGTCAATTTGATTCAAACTTCACAGGAATGTTGCCTAGGTGACACAGTACCAAAATAGTTAAGATCGGTCCGCTTTGACGAACAAGATTGTCACCAGAGCTAAATCTAGAATGTACTAGAGACAGTGACATTCAGGTGATCGAATCAGGGCCCTCTGGGCCCTCTTGTTTCTTATTTCTGCTGAACAACATAGATTGTGGGTACTCGTGAGAACCGCATCGGCGAGGCGGTTCTAACGAGTACCCACAACCAATGTTTAGAGCAGAAATATGAAAAATATCGGACTTTTTCTGTCGGAAAATTTTCATTTTTGGTGGCAAAATTTTTAACATACTTGAACTTCGTAATGCCTCAAACATAACATGGACTTACAATTTATATCTCTTATTTCCTTTGGGCTTGAAAATTAATACTAGGGTTACCGATGGAGCCTGACTGGCCGAATCTGACTAGGCTGGCCCAAAGACCAGAAAGCTTGATTCTTGATTTTCAATCGTGTGCGTTTCGTCTTTGAAGGCGATTTTTGTAGCTTTATCACAAAACCGTTGGCGGTCGTGGGCACAGCCACTTAAAACAACACAACACACTTTCTCATTAAAAAAATTATTAGCCCCCGCCCATCGGGGCTTGAAGAAATTATATGGGCTGCTTGATGCTTCCACGCAGAGCTGAAACCGAACCGCACATGAGTACTGGTAAACCGCTTAGAGGATTTAAGCCTGCCCAGGCAATGCCGTGTGAGTCCATGCTTATAAACCTATTTATTGGTTTCATTGGGCGGCAGTGCTTGAGATGTCAAAGTCGGGTAAAATTCCCACACAATTGGAAGCAACGTCTCTAAAATGACCTTTACAGTGTTGACGGGGACCTTTAACTTCAAATCAAAGAAACAAATCAAAAAATGTCTGTTTGTGACTATAGTGCCAGCATAAATGCAGAGAATCATGTCAACTCTATTACGCAAAGGACAAAAAACTTCTGCATCTCCGCTTACGGCTTCATCAGACACAATTTCCTTTTCTGCAAGTGATTCCTATTGTGAGCAAAACTTGATTAGTTTTTGCCTATTCTTCTAATCATTATTGCTGAGCCGGCACGTGCGAGAACGTGCGTTAAGCACGTAAGCCCGGCAAAGACTCTGATCAGCCTGCGCCCGCGCAGGCTGGTCAGAGTCTTTGCTGGCCCCTATATTCACTATTCTTTAAACAGGCATGGAAATCTGTCATCCGCAGGATTATCGGAGTCTTTGCTAATCCCATGTTTTTTTCCCCGCTTGACATGGCTTTTCACAGATCTACTTCATTTCCTATTCTAAGACTCCAGAAGCCAAAAATGACATCGTCGGCGTTAATTTGGTAAACTTGTTAGTTTTTTGTGGCGTTTTGAAGCTAAGACGTACATCTTAAGCCTTTGGCGTTTATTTGTTAAAATTATTAGTTTTAGTAGTAAATAAAAAATATTAGTTTTAGTAGTGCAATTTATGCAACATCCGGGTCTTTTAAAAATCAGAGCTCGGTTTTTCAAAGTATCTTTAGCTTAACGAGCTCGTTATTGCTGAAAATGCACGCGTCATTTTTATGCCCCGCCATTCAAAAAATGGCGGGGTATTATGGTATACCCTCCGAAGTTTTGAGTGTCCGTCTGTACGTCCGTCCGTCAGCGCCCCATAGTTCCGTGTCCGCTCCATGACTCTGATACCGTTTGAGATATTTTCACGAAATTTCACAGATATGTAAACCGCTTTCAGACGACGTGCAGAACATATAAAGCGTAACTTGAGTTTCCTACTTTTGGAGTTGTTGCCCTTTGAACATTGAATAAAGGCATTTCTGTCATAGTTCCGTGACCGCTCCATAACTTCGATACCATTTGAGATATTTCTATGAAACTTCACAGATATGTAGAGCACCATCAGACGATGTGCAGAACATATGAAGCGTAACTCTGATTTCCTACTTTTGGAGTTATTGCCCTTTGAGCTTTGAATATAGCGGTTACTATCAGTTTAGAGTCCGCTCCATAACTCTGATACCATTTGAGATATTTTCACGAAACTTCACATATATGTAGAGCACCATGAGACGATGTGCAGCACATATGAACCATAACTCTGATTTTCTTACTTTTGGAGTTATTACCCTTTGAACTTTGAATATAGCGGTTACTATCAGTTTAGAGTCCGCTCCATAACTCTGATACCATCTGAGATATTTTCACGAAACTTCACAGATATGTAAAGCAGCCTGAGACAACATGCAGAACATATGAACCATGGCTCTGATTTTCCTACTTTTGGAGTTATCGCCCCTTGAACATTGAACATGGCCATTTCTATCATGTAGTCTGTTTGAAGCACTATATCTCATGAACTTAATGATTGATTCTGACCAAACTTGCATGGTTACATCACTAGGATGGGGGACAACAGCCATAAGGTTTTGTTTCACTGTGATATATCACTTGCTTGATGTAATTGTAGTGGCGGATCATCATGCAGTACTTGCAGTTTTATTTACTACAGTAGAACTTCGATGGCTCGAACACCGATGACTCGTTTACCATGGATGAGTCGAACACATTCTTGAGTTCCTAGCGAAATCCTCTACACAAGAAATAGTGGGGGATAATTAAAGAGATTTTAGTCTTTTATCTTGCACAGGTATGCTGTGTGTACTCATTAGAATCGCCTCGATGAGGCGATTCTAATGAGTACACACAGCATACATATTCATTATAGAACACCGAAAAGATGTCAAAAAGTATCTCGTTATGCCTCCTGACAGTAACCACAGTGGCTCGAACTACCCCTGTCTCGAACAGATTTTCGAGGTCCCAAAGGTGTTCGAGCCATTGAAGTTCGACTGTATAATGAAAGCCCAATATAAAACCTCGTTTTAGACCACCCAATAATAAGACCACGCCACACATAAAAGCTGTCTCCCCAGAAAAACAAATACATATATCAGGCGCATTAATGCCCCTTTTATTGTTTATGGGAGTTTTTACGACCACGTCAACACTATTTAGGTCATTTCCAATTTTATGGAATTTTACCCGCCATATAGATAAAATGACATCTCAAGTCTTACTGCCCGAAGAAAAAAAAACGCTTGGGGTTATGGGGCAGTCCGACTCGCATCACTTTTCCTGGGCAGGCTTAGACCAATGTCCCTTTAATAAAACCGAGCTTTATCTGCATAGCCGGATCTTTTGTGTAGGGGTGTGTGTGTTTGTGTGTGTGTGCGTACGTGTTGTGTGCGTGCATGCGTGCGTGCGTGCGTGTGTGTGCGTGTGTGTGTGTGTGTGTGTGTGTGTGTGTGTGTGTGTGTGTGTGTGTGTGTGTGTGTGTGTGTGTGTGTGTGTGTGTGTGTGTGCGTGTGTGTGTTACGTCCCACCAACAACTAAGGTTATATGAAGACGGGACCTCGATTTAAAGACTCTTCCGAAAGTATGGAGAAGCCGGGAATCGAACCGACGATCCTTAGTTTATACCGGCGAGTAGCTTACTCACTCCACCACGGGGACTTCTAGCCTGATAGTTATATAATACATACGATCACGTTAACATGTTTTGATCAAAGCACTAACAGCACTGGTGGGTTGATTGTATTTGAGTGTAGATAGGGTAAATGGGCCTGAACGGGGACTTGGACCGTTTTTGTTAAACTTTTAAGTTCCTGTACTTTAAGCAAACTGTGTAGACCCTGATCAGACAATTTTTAAACTTTTTAACCCCTGTACTTTAAGCAAACAGTGTAGACCCTGATAAGACGCCGCGTACAGTGGCGTCTGATCTGGTTTCACACTGTTTGTCAAACCCAAGACATGATAACAGTCCAGGTTCTATGTATAACACTCTTACGCGACACTCTGACCTCACAGCGCTAAGAATGGCGCGGCTGTTTTCTATAAATAACAATTACCTGGATTTCCTACAAATCAGTGATAGTCACGTAGACATCAGCACTGAGGAGCTTCTGTGCTTAGTACTTTTGCGACGATTGACAAACAATCGATCCAAAAAAACAAATCGAAACTCCGAATTGCCAAACTAACTAAGCAGGGTTATTGGCCACGCAGCGATTCCGTGCTTGAAAACAATGTTGTGGTACAATTATCCGTATATAGAACGATTTTTTCTGCCGATTAGCATCTCTGATTTTGGCGATATTTGCTAATTCATGAGCCTGGTGTACTAAATGAGATACTTAACCTAATTAGTCAGCCATTTTAGTAAGAGCGAAAATGAGAATTCTGAATGTCGAGGGAAGACAAAACCAGTTAAATTTTGGCTCATGCGACATAAATATCTAACATCCATCTCCAATCTAATCAATCCCAAGGGTTTTGGGTAAGAGCGCTGACTCTTAATCATTAGGTCTCTCACTGCTTTAGGTTCGGGCCTAGCTCGGGTGGTTCGGGCCTAGCTCGGGTAACATGTGAGACACCAGGTTCTCATTACGAAAACACGGCTATATAATTCTGACCCTTGTGAACCCTACTTTTATATATGTATATGGTATTTTATATATGTATATGCATATGTATATGGGCTGTATATGGTAAAACTGGGGTTTACAGGGATAAACCTTATTTTTCTTACTTCTGCTGTAAAATATAGATTGTGGGTACTCGTTAGAACAGCCTCGATGAGGAGCTTCTAACGAGTACCCACAATCTATATTTTGAACAGAAATAAGAATTCTTGTTAAAATTTTCGATTTTTGGAGGTAAAATTTACAATGTGTTTGTATAGGCGTGTTCTCGTAATGTGCATGACTGAAAGGCAGGTGGTATGGTTTACGAAGGTAGTGAGCATTACATTTGGCCTACTTATAAATACTCATGTTTGTTTGTTTGATTTGAGGTTTAACGTCCCCATCACACTGTAAAGGTCATTTTGGAGACGTTGCTTCCAATTTTGTGGGACTTTTACCCGACATTGAGATGAAATGACATCTCAAGCCTTGTCGCCCAATGAAACCAATAGGGTTTATAAGCATGGACGGTCCGACACACACCGCTTTGCCTGGGCAGGATTAGATCCTCTTAAGCGGTTTGCCAGTACTCGCCTGTGGGTCGGATTCAGCTCTGCGTGGAAGCATCATGCAGCCCATATATTTCTTCAAGCCCCGATGGGCGGGGGCCATAAATACTCATGTAGCGTTTGTCGGGTAGACCACGAAGTCAAGCAACGCGGTCACCCATCCAGGCACTACTGTAATCTCCGTTGCTTAACAACCACTCTACTAAAAGAGCCGTCTCCTACAGCAAGGCTGTAGAAGTTGTATATATCAGAAAGCGTTGCATTTCTCCCTCTCACCAGAAGTCACACGTGCCTCTCTACGTAAACCCGAGAGGGAGGCAATGCAATACCCCAGCGGCACTGTTTCCATCCCATCGCTGGCACCAGTGTAGCGCTTGCCGGGTCGTTCATGAAGTCATGCAACGCGGTCACCCATCCAGGTTCCGTTGCTTAACTTCGCAAATAAGCCAGCCACTCTACCCGCGGCTCATACAACAAGGCTGTAGATTGTCTGTTTATTTGTTTTTTTTGTTTGTATTGGAGTTTAACTGACCAGTCAACATTATTTAGGTCATTTTTGAGCCGGTCAATATACCTATCCACACTTTTCCTGGGCATGCTTATATTTTTTACTTGTGATGCCCTTGTTCGGGTTGAAACTGTCGCAGGGGTCAAGTATTTGCCTTTATTAATGGCCACTGTACCTGAATGTATCTTATAGAAGAAGGTTAAAGAGGACTGCCCTCTCCATGCAGAGGGCCCTGGGGGCCTCCAGTTAACGCCCCGATCCGAACTTGAAGACGGTGCACTTTGTGGCATTCATTCCTAGATATGGTGCCAATGGAGCATGTTCGGACACCACGATTTTATCAAGTAACCGCTGCCGTGAATCAAACCGGTGGCCGCTAGGATCAGAGGTGCACTTACCACTGAGCTACCGCGCTCCATTTTGCCTCCTGGTCCAGCGTTATTAGCATATCTTAGTGGCTCGAACTACTCTTGTCTAGAAAATATTTTCACAGTCCCAATGATCATCATTCGAGCCATTGAAGTTTGGCTGTACTTTGGTATTTGAAACCTTGAAATGTTCATGCTTATTTGTGTAAAGCATGTTGGGGAAAAGAAAAAAAAAAGAAAGAAAGAAAACTTACTGACCTGGTGTCTTTTGAATGCTTTGTTTGAATATTGCTTTGAATATCAGTAGTTGCAGGACAAGGATGCGCGCACATGTCCGTCTAATACTCATATAAATTGTAACATTAAAGGACCCAAAAGGTAATAAGGTGATTTTCCTGTTCATAAATTAAAAGACATTTTAAAATACATGTAAGCGAGAATAACATAGGCAGGCCTATTTCATCATCAGTGCTCAAGTGGGTTGAGCAGAGGAACTTGAAACTTGAAGTTTTATCGGGGCGCCGTGGAGATACCGTATGTACTTCCAATAAGAACGACACTGGCCGTCGTGCAATTGATCATTGTCATTGGGTAGCATTGCTGCAGTTGCAGCTATAACAGAGCTAGATACTTGCAAGAGTTATGTTTTATGGTATAAGTTTTACAGTCCTGTACAACAGTACAACAAGACCCTACTGACGTTCAGGGAAGCAGCGCAGCGTAATGTACGGACAAGGAATCAGAATTGTTACTGATGATACGTCAAATGACATTCATACACCAGACTCGAGAAAGTGCAGACAGAATGTGTTCTAAAGCATGTGGAGCGCTTTGGTGCAGTGGTAGCGCATCGGATTAGTGATCAAGAGGTTGCGGGTTCGAGCCTCACGCTGATCAAAGTGTTGTGCCCTTGAGCAAGGCACTTCATCCACATTGCTTAAAAAAAAAGAAAGAAAACAGAAAGTACCGGTTACCACCCAGGAAATCCTGCTCGTAATGCTCAGATGTGAGCGAGTAGCAGTAATAGGAGAAAGAAAAAAAAAAAAGAGAAAAAACAGTGTAGACAGTGATCAGACTACTTTGGGTCTGCACTGTTTGCTTAGACATGTCTGTCCCAATTCTTAAGATCAATATGGTACTAACAGTAAAATTACAGTGGTTTAAGGGTAATGGGATCACGGGGCAGATTTTTCTGTCATTTTTCAAAGGCAGACAACTTTCGGGACTTCCTGTTCGCTTTTCTATAGGCTCTGTCCCATGGAAAAGGGCGTCAGCTTTTAAAAGGAAGAATTTGCTCCTACTAAGGAGCAAATTCTAGAAGCAAATTCTTTCCTTTGAAGTTGACCCCTGTTGACATTGGAGACAAAAGTTCTTTTTGCAAAAGTTGCCCAGGGTTCAACCTTAACTGTTTAAATAACTTGACAAGGTGATCCTGTAACTCTTGAGATGCACTGGACCTTGCCGAAGTTCAACTGGACCTAAAATTGTACTGAAGTGATACATTAGTAATTCTATTAACTAAAAAATCCTAAAAATTTGAACACCTTTTGCTTTAGGACTTGTAATTCTCCTTAAATTTTAACAAATTTGTTTCATGATCCAGTAAGGAAGGTGGAATGGCAAACAGTGTAGAACCTGATCAGACTGCTCCTTA